>OX366533.1:2500-15000 GCA_947256265.1 Acronicta leporina | reverse complement strand
GATGAGGTGGCACTATGTTTTGTGTTACATGGCCGATTGTATTTTTTGACGAACTGCACACAATTGTAGCAGTCCGTTGCCTTATTGTCCCTTTTTACAGGGCAGTCCTTATAAACGTGTGTGAGGGACGAGCAGTGCGAGCAGATGGTCTTGTCGGCCGTACAGTTCTTCCGGGTATGTCCGAACTGCAGGCAGGAGTAACATTGGAGGAGCGGGGAGTACTCCTCAACATGGACCCGCTGGTGGTCCAAATTAACCCTCCCAAAACTGAGTAGCTTTCTCCATAAGGGAGGGGACACCACGAAGACAGCATTGTATAGGTCGTCGTTTCGGTTGCCCCTTTTGAACCGAAAGACAATATCAGTGAGTTTGTGAGATAGTTGAAGACCGTTCTGTTCTAGAATGATGGTTGAGAGTTCCTCAGTGGGAATCTCGTTAGGGATTCCCTTAGCCACCAGCATGGGTTTTAGTTTCTTTGATTTCTCGGCAGACAAATTGGCTGCCTCGAAATTGACTTTATGAAGGGCAATATCCCGTGCACCCTCGCTGTCAAATTCGACCCTAAGCTTGTTGTTAGAGACGAATTTGACATCAGAGGGGCAGAAGTTTGTGTCCCGGAAGGTTACTTCCGAGCGAAAGATTTTGAGAGTCTCCTTAGGGGCGACCACCTCCTTCTTAGAGGTGACAATGATCGCCGGCTTGGAGGTTGGTAAGACTGGGGGGATGGCAGGGCGTGGGGTTTGGCACATGGCTTCCACGGCAGCAGCGTACGACGACGGCCGAGTGGATTGAGTGGTTTGAGAGGGGGCAGGGGCAGAGGGGGCAAGGGTCTTAGTAAGGTTGGCAATCTCAGCCTTCATTGCCTTTGTGACCTCGGAGATGATACTCTCCTTGAGGCTTTCCTGACTCTTGGGGTCAGGAATAGATGGTGGTGGTGCAGCCTGGATGGGGGTGGGAGCAGGAAAGCGAGTATAGGCCAAAATCTGCTCAAAGATAGAGAGAATAGAATTCTTATTCTCTTTTTTAAGGCTTTTGCCCTCTGTGAGAAGTGTCTTGCATTCTGCGATTTTCTCCTTTAAAAAGGCGCGCAAGCATTCATCAAGTGGATTGATGTTGTTTGTGGTGTTAGAATCGGTGTTAGGGGTGGGCGGGCGATGAGCCTCTCTGGCAGATGGCTCGTAAAACATCTCGCCGAGTCCCTCCTCGTCTGACAAAATCAGAGAGTCGAAGCTCCCGGCGAGCTGCCTGCTAGCTGCCTTGTAGGCTGAGAATACCTCAGCAGAGGATTTAGAGCCCCCAGGGGGGGGCTTGTGTGAGGCCATTTTAGGCCTAGATCCCTAAGTGGGGGCCAGAAAAAGGGGTTGGTGCTGTCCTCCTGTCGTAAATGAGGGCGGGGAGTCTGAATCTAAGCAATGTTATACTAGTTCCCAAGATGTATGCTAAAAGATATACAAAAATTGAGAAAAAAGCAAAAAATGAGGAGGGGAGGAAGGGGTAATGTATGTGAATAGAGTGTGTACAGTGTACTTAAACTATTACAGAACTGAAAAACTAAAAGTTATAAGAAAAAACGCGAAAAGTGCCTGATGATGAACAGAATCCGAGGAGTTCGGAGACGGGACAAAGTGGCCCTATAAGGGGGGGATGTAAACTATCCAAATGCGGTAAGGCCCCTACCAGGGCTGGTAAGGTCAGGGAGATATCAAAATAAAAAGTGAAAAATTTGAGGGTAGGGGGACCGGACCGGGTCCAGTCAATGTGTTACCCCTACGTTTCTATACTAAACTGAACTCAGAATTACAATAAATTGCTTGGTTCCAGAGATATGAGAGGAACCAAGTTGGAGTAAGGATGACCTGATAAAATAATTAATTAAACTATTGAAAAAGTAAAAACCAAAGGGTGTAACTTGACCAAAACCAAGTTATCCCGGCTTGGGTTTAAAGAAAAACAATACCCGACCACAAAAGGTATGATTAAACTAATAAACTATAAAAAGGGGAAAATTGAAATTTGGGGGGGGGGGGATGTGGAGGTGGACTATGCCCGAGCTGGGTTAGGAATACTATACGATAGTATAGTATTCCTTAGCCGGTGTTAAAAACGCTCTATCTCTAACCGTTCCCGAGATACGGGGGTTTTTAGGGGGCGCGCGAGTCAGCGACGCGTTAGCGACGTGTTTCTCGCTCTAATTTACGGGACAAAATTATTGAAAATTACTCCTCAGAAAAAGCTATGTAACTTCGGAACCCTGATGGGTAGGTTTGTGCGGGTGGTACCTACAGATAGCTGAGGGTGTCCCGCACAAATCCGGATACTTCAACCCAACGCGACCCACTGGGGTAAGCAGGAATAAGCGCGCAAAGTTACCGAAGTTTTTTAACAAAAAATTTGGAAAAAATTTGAATTAAAATGAATAACTATTGAAATAATGTACTTAAAAATACGGTGAAAATTGATTATTGAAGGGGAGGATGTCCCCTACTTGAAAATGTAACTAAAAACTACCTCACTCACACCCAGGAGTAGAGACTAGGGAAAGTCTAAGAATTCAGGCAAAAAACTAGTGTCTTAGACTTTAGTGAATAACTCCGTATCCCTTAAGAGTAGGTGGTGAAGGTGGGTACCTCCGGATAGCCAAGAGAGCCACCCACACCACTAAATATGGGGAACTAACCCGACGTGCCTGTGGGCCGAAGTTTTTGGTCGGGAAGTTGACGGAGTTTAAAAAATGTGAAAAATTTTTAAATGAAAAGTGTTAGAGTGAAAAATGCTGTAGCTACGTTAATTTTCGTGCTAGAAACAAAATAAAAACGAGTATATAAAGGGGACAGTCTGTACTATAAGATGAAATAATAAAATCCTGCGCGTCTATGACCTAGAAAGTAGAAATGAGGGGCAAAGTGGGAAGTCTGAAAATTCGGGCAAAAAATTAGTGTTCCAGACTTTAGCCAGTTACTCCGTATCCCTGATGAGAAGGTGGTGAAGGTGGGTACCTCCGGATAGCCGAAGAAGTCACCTACACCACTAAATATGGGGAACTAACCCGACGTGCCTGTGGGCCGAAGTTTTTGGTCGGGAAGTTGGCGAAGTAAAAGACTTGTGAAAAATTTTAAAGGAAAAGTGTGTGAGGGAAAAATGCTGTAACTACGTTAATATTCGTGCTAGAAACAAAATAAAAACTAGTATATAAAGGGGACAGTCTGTACTATAAGATGAAATAATAAAATACTGCGCGTCTCTGAACCTGAGAGTACAAATGAGGAGCAAAATGGGACAAGTGAAAATAATAGGCACAAATTCGCGTTCAAGGACACGGCGTCTAACTCCGTAACCCGGATGGGTAGGTATATGGGACAAAAAGTACCCTATACTAGAAGGTCTAATCTACAAATTTAGGTGTTCAAAATTTGGGGCACGTGCCTAGGAGCCGAAGTTTCGGTCCTCAAAAATGACGGAGTTTGGCGCCAATGTCAAAAATAACAGAGTTACAAAAACTAAGATATCTTAGGAACTAAGTGACATAAAATTACAAACTAAAAAGCACTAGATAGTCCACTAAATTGTCTATTTTACCTTAGAGTCCAAAGGGGGTCTTACCCGATAGCTAAGACCCCAAAAGTGGCATGAAAGTTCAAAGTGTCAAAATGAAAATAGTTTATGGTGGTTTTGGGGTCCAAGACCCTCGAAAACCAAAGCTTGTGATAGAGATTATGAAAGAGGACTACATAGGGAGTAAAAATATGAAAACAGAATTTACCTAACTAACTCCAGAAGGGAGTTAGTACTTTAGGTCTTAAGTTTAAAAGGGCTATAACTTGGTCATTTATGAGTGGATGGAAGGCAAACTTTGTGGGTACATAGAGGGGGTTAATACGCTTCTATTAGTGTATAAAAAGGCATAGGTTACCGCTTTAGTTTTCGAGCGCCGGACGAAAAACACTTTCCGGGCCCTCCCAAAAGTAGGTCTTGCGCGATCCTACTTCAGGGGGATACCGGAGGGTCACTGTCACAACACTATCACGTCCGCGGCACTTTTACACGTCTTTTGACACTAAAACCATGTTTGTAAGTCTTATATAGCCACTTTTATGAATTTTTTCGACACGAGCGCTTGCTACATCGACCGTTCTCGGCGCCAGAACATCGCGGACTGGTTAGGTTAGGTTAGGTTAGGTTAGGTTAGGTTAGGTTAGGTTAGGTTAGGTTAGGTTAGGTTAGGTTAGGTTAGGTTAGGTTAGGTTAGGTTAGGTTAGGTTAGGTTAGGTTAGGTTAGGTTAGGTTAGGTTAGGTTAGGTTAGGTTAGGTTAGGTTAGGTTAGGTTAGGTTAGGTTAGGTTAGGTTAGGTTAGGTTAGGTTAGGTTAGGTTAGGTTAGGTTAGGTTAGGTTAGGTTAGGTTAGGTTAGGTTAGGTTAGGTTAGGTTAGGTTAGGTTAGGTTAGGTTAGGTTAGGTTAGGTTAGGTTAGGTTAGGTTAGGTTAGGTTAGGTTAGGTTAGGTTAGGTTAGGTTAGGTTAGGTTAGGTTAGGTTAGGTTAGGTTAGGTTAGGTTAGGTTAGGTTAGGTTAGGTTAGGTTAGGTTAGGTTAGGTTAGGTTAGGTTAGGTTAGGTTAGGTTAGGTTAGGTTAGGTTAGGTTAGGTTAGGTTAGGTTAGGTTAGGTTAGGTTAGGTTAGGTTAGGTTAGGTTAGGTTAGGTTAGGTTAGGTTAGGTTAGGTTAGGTTAGGTTAGGTTAGGTTAGGTTAGGTTAGGTTAGGTTAGGTTAGGTTAGGTTAGGTTAGGTTAGGTTAGGTTAGGTTAGGTTAGGTTAGGTTAGGTTAGGTTAGGTTAGGTTAGGTTAGGTTAGGTTAGGTTAGGTTAGGTTAGGTTAGGTTAGGTTAGGTTAGGTTAGGTTAGGTTAGGTTAGGTTAGGTTAGGTTAGGTTAGGTTAGGTTAGGTTAGGTTAGGTTAGGTTAGGTTAGGTTAGGTTAGGTTAGGTTAGGTTAGGTTAGGTTAGGTTAGGTTAGGTTAGGTTAGGTTAGGTTAGGTTAGGTTAGGTTAGGTTAGGTTAGGTTAGGTTAGGTTAGGTTAGGTTAGGTTAGGTTAGGTTAGGTTAGGTTAGGTTAGGTTAGGTTAGGTTAGGTTAGGTTAGGTTAGGTTAGGTTAGGTTAGGTTAGGTTAGGTTAGGTTAGGTTAGGTTAGGTTAGGTTAGGTTAGGTTAGGTTAGGTTAGGTTAGGTTAGGTTAGGTTAGGTTAGGTTAGGTTAGGTTAGGTTAGGTTAGGTTAGGTTAGGTTAGGTTAGGTTAGGTTAGGTTAGGTTAGGTTAGGTTAGGTTAGGTTAGGTTAGGTTAGGTTAGGTTAGGTTAGGTTAGGTTAGGTTAGGTTAGGTTAGGTTAGGTTAGGTTAGGTTAGGTTAGGTTAGGTTAGGTTAGGTTAGGTTAGGTTAGGTTAGGTTAGGTTAGGTTAGGTTAGGTTAGGTTAGGTTAGGTTAGGTTAGGTTAGGTTAGGTTAGGTTAGGTTAGGTTAGGTTAGGTTAGGTTAGGTTAGGTTAGGTTAGGTTAGGTTAGGTTAGGTTAGGTTAGGTTAGGTTAGGTTAGGTTAGGTTAGGTTAGGTTAGGTTAGGTTAGGTTAGGTTAGGTTAGGTTAGGTTAGGTTAGGTTAGGTTAGGTTAGGTTAGGTTAGGTTAGGTTAGGTTAGGTTAGGTTAGGTTAGGTTAGGTTAGGTTAGGTTAGGTTAGGTTAGGTTAGGTTAGGTTAGGTTAGGTTAGGTTAGGTTAGGTTAGGTTAGGTTAGGTTAGGTTAGGTTAGGTTAGGTTAGGTTAGGTTAGGTTAGGTTAGGTTAGGTTAGGTTAGGTTAGGTTAGGTTAGGTTAGGTTAGGTTAGGTTAGGTTAGGTTAGGTTAGGTTAGGTTAGGTTAGGTTAGGTTAGGTTAGGTTAGGTTAGGTTAGGTTAGGTTAGGTTAGGTTAGGTTAGGTTAGGTTAGGTTAGGTTAGGTTAGGTTAGGTTAGGTTAGGTTAGGTTAGGTTAGGTTAGGTTAGGTTAGGTTAGGTTAGGTTAGGTTAGGTTAGGTTAGGTTAGGTTAGGTTAGGTTAGGTTAGGTTAGGTTAGGTTAGGTTAGGTTAGGTTAGGTTAGGTTAGGTTAGGTTAGGTTAGGTTAGGTTAGGTAGGTTAGGTTAGGTTAGGTTAGGTTAGGTTAGGTTAGGTTAGGTTAGGTTAGGTTAGGTTAGGTTAGGTTAGGTTAGGTTAGGTTAGGTTAGGTTAGGTTAGGTTAGGTTAGGTTAGGTTAGGTTAGGTTAGGTTAGGTTAGGTTAGGTTAGGTTAGGTTAGGTTAGGTTAGGTTAGGTTAGGTTAGGTTAGGTTAGGTTAGGTTAGGTTAGGTTAGGTTAGGTTAGGTTAGGTTAGGTTAGGTTAGGTTAGGTTAGGTTAGGTTAGGTTAGGTTAGGTTAGGTTAGGTTAGGTTAGGTTAGGTTAGGTTAGGTTAGGTTAGGTTAGGTTAGGTTAGGTTAGGTTAGGTTAGGTTAGGTTAGGTTAGGTTAGGTTAGGTTAGGTTAGGTTAGGTTAGGTTAGGTTAGGTTAGGTTAGGTTAGGTTAGGTTAGGTTAGGTTAGGTTAGGTTAGGTTAGGTTAGGTTAGGTTAGGTTAGGTTAGGTTAGGTTAGGTTAGGTTAGGTTAGGTTAGGTTAGGTTAGGTTAGGTTAGGTTAGGTTAGGTTAGGTTAGGTTAGGTTAGGTTAGGTTAGGTTAGGTTAGGTTAGGTTAGGTTAGGTTAGGTTAGGTTAGGTTAGGTTAGGTTAGGTTAGGTTAGGTTAGGTTAGGTTAGGTTAGGTTAGGTTAGGTTAGGTTAGGTTAGGTTAGGTTAGGTTAGGTTAGGTTAGGTTAGGTTAGGTTAGGTTAGGTTAGGTTAGGTTAGGTTAGGTTAGGTTAGGTTAGGTTAGGTTAGGTTAGGTTAGGTTAGGTTAGGTTAGGTTAGGTTAGGTTAGGTTAGGTTAGGTTAGGTTAGGTTAGGTTAGGTTAGGTTAGGTTAGGTTAGGTTAGGTTAGGTTAGGTTAGGTTAGGTTAGGTTAGGTTAGGTTAGGTTAGGTTAGGTTAGGTTAGGTTAGGTTAGGTTAGGTTAGGTTAGGTTAGGTTAGGTTAGGTTAGGTTAGGTTAGGTTAGGTTAGGTTAGGTTAGGTTAGGTTAGGTTAGGTTAGGTTAGGTTAGGTTAGGTTAGGTTAGGTTAGGTTAGGTTAGGTTAGGTTAGGTTAGGTTAGGTTAGGTTAGGTTAGGTTAGGTTAGGTTAGGTTAGGTTAGGTTAGGTTAGGTTAGGTTAGGTTAGGTTAGGTTAGGTTAGGTTAGGTTAGGTTAGGTTAGGTTAGGTTAGGTTAGGTTAGGTTAGGTTAGGTTAGGTTAGGTTAGGTTAGGTTAGGTTAGGTTAGGTTAGGTTAGGTTAGGTTAGGTTAGGTTAGGTTAGGTTAGGTTAGGTTAGGTTAGGTTAGGTTAGGTTAGGTTAGGTTAGGTTAGGTTAGGTTAGGTTAGGTTAGGTTAGGTTAGGTTAGGTTAGGTTAGGTTAGGTTAGGTTAGGTTAGGTTAGGTTAGGTTAGGTTAGGTTAGGTTAGGTTAGGTTAGGTTAGGTTAGGTTAGGTTAGGTTAGGTTAGGTTAGGTTAGGTTAGGTTAGGTTAGGTTAGGTTAGGTTAGGTTAGGTTAGGTTAGGTTAGGTTAGGTTAGGTTAGGTTAGGTTAGGTTAGGTTAGGTTAGGTTAGGTTAGGTTAGGTTAGGTTAGGTTAGGTTAGGTTAGGTTAGGTTAGGTTAGGTTAGGTTAGGTTAGGTTAGGTTAGGTTAGGTTAGGTTAGGTTAGGTTAGGTTAGGTTAGGTTAGGTTAGGTTAGGTTAGGTTAGGTTAGGTTAGGTTAGGTTAGGTTAGGTTAGGTTAGGTTAGGTTAGGTTAGGTTAGGTTAGGTTAGGTTAGGTTAGGTTAGGTTAGGTTAGGTTAGGTTAGGTTAGGTTAGGTTAGGTTAGGTTAGGTTAGGTTAGGTTAGGTTAGGTTAGGTTAGGTTAGGTTAGGTTAGGTTAGGTTAGGTTAGGTTAGGTTAGGTTAGGTTAGGTTAGGTTAGGTTAGGTTAGGTTAGGTTAGGTTAGGTTAGGTTAGGTTAGGTTAGGTTAGGTTAGGTTAGGTTAGGTTAGGTTAGGTTAGGTTAGGTTAGGTTAGGTTAGGTTAGGTTAGGTTAGGTTAGGTTAGGTTAGGTTAGGTTAGGTTAGGTTAGGTTAGGTTAGGTTAGGTTAGGTTAGGTTAGGTTAGGTTAGGTTAGGTTAGGTTAGGTTAGGTTAGGTTAGGTTAGGTTAGGTTAGGTTAGGTTAGGTTAGGTTAGGTTAGGTTAGGTTAGGTTAGGTTAGGTTAGGTTAGGTTAGGTTAGGTTAGGTTAGGTTAGGTTAGGTTAGGTTAGGTTAGGTTAGGTTAGGTTAGGTTAGGTTAGGTTAGGTTAGGTTAGGTTAGGTTAGGTTAGGTTAGGTTAGGTTAGGTTAGGTTAGGTTAGGTTAGGTTAGGTTAGGTTAGGTTAGGTTAGGTTAGGTTAGGTTAGGTTAGGTTAGGTTAGGTTAGGTTAGGTTAGGTTAGGTTAGGTTAGGTTAGGTTAGGTTAGGTTAGGTTAGGTTAGGTTAGGTTAGGTTAGGTTAGGTTAGGTTAGGTTAGGTTAGGTTAGGTTAGGTTAGGTTAGGTTAGGTTAGGTTAGGTTAGGTTAGGTTAGGTTAGGTTAGGTTAGGTTAGGTTAGGTTAGGTTAGGTTAGGTTAGGTTAGGTTAGGTTAGGTTAGGTTAGGTTAGGTTAGGTTAGGTTAGGTTAGGTTAGGTTAGGTTAGGTTAGGTTAGGTTAGGTTAGGTTAGGTTAGGTTAGGTTAGGTTAGGTTAGGTTAGGTTAGGTTAGGTTAGGTTAGGTTAGGTTAGGTTAGGTTAGGTTAGGTTAGGTTAGGTTAGGTTAGGTTAGGTTAGGTTAGGTTAGGTTAGGTTAGGTTAGGTTAGGTTAGGTTAGGTTAGGTTAGGTTAGGTTAGGTTAGGTTAGGTTAGGTTAGGTTAGGTTAGGTTAGGTTTTTTTTTTTTTTTTTTTTTTTTTTATGTAGCAGGAGGTGGAAATCCTCATGGACACCCCAGTCACCTCACTTGTGACGTGGCTGGGGTAGTGTCGGACTCTTACCGACTAAAACCACCCCCTGCCTCGGCTGCGGTTCCTCTGACATTATCAGAGTCCTGAGTCGGGTGTAGTCACATCAGCAGGCTGTATTCTGTCGAGTACAGTGCGATCGACGTCAGCCGGAATCGATTTTACTATGACCCCGAGTGGAGGGCCGGGACAGTAAAAACAGGACTTGGGTTTCCGAAATGGCATTGTGTGGGCAATATTTCCGACCCAGGCTCGACCTGGGTGTTACATTTTTTCTACAAAAAATGATCAAAATCACAATTTTGCTTACCAGATCGAACCTGGTGCGATCATATTCGGGCTCTCCGTACGCAGGCGTTCCTTTGGTCTCAAGATTCCCAACAACACATATGCGTGCAGGATCTTCCATGCTGTAGAATAGGTGTATGTGTGCCGGAAATTCACCATGCAATGAAAACACCTGCGTCGCGGTCGATGGCTCCTGCCGGGCCATTTCGGAAACTGTGGTTTTGGGGACGAGGACACATTGGGCAGAGCGGCGTTACTAAGCTCTTCCTCGGAGTGCTTTAAAAGACGGCATGTTGTTGTAGTTGCTATACAGCTTGGACCAGTGACCGACTTGTCGTTTCCGCCATGCAAGCCCGTCTTGCATGATAACATGTATCCAGCACTTGTGTTGCGTACTCCGAGGTCGGTCTTCCGGTCCAGACTTTGCACGCTCGCTACGTCGAAAAGCCCTCCGAGTACTTTACTCCTGCCACTCGTTGTCCCTAAGTCGGTGTCCTCGTTCCTGTCCATTTTGAGGCCGTTGGCGTTAGCAGTACGCTATGCTACAACGAGCTATCGCGTCCCACTTTCGATGTATCGGGCAGTCGCCATCGAACGCGTTGTGGTTCACCGCTGGTTCTTTGGCCAGCTTGCAGTTCTTGCAGCTGGCAGCTTCACCGGCGGCGAACTTCGGGCAGGCTGCCCGAAGATGCAGATCACCGCAGTGACTACAGGAGTCGGCCGCCTCCTTGCATAGCTTGCGTCCGTGCCCGTACCCCAGACACCGCGTGCACTGTATAAGGGGTGTCTGGTCTAGTACCGTGACACGTTGCAAGTCTATGTAGACTTTGCCGGCGGCCGTGACCCGCTGCCACAGTTTGGGCGAGACCTGTAGCACGACGTGACATTCGTGCGGGTTCCTCGCCCGTCTGCGGTACTTGACCGTGGCAGCGAACTCCTCCTCTGTCAGGTCGCCTAGTACGGCGGCGTTCTGCATCTTCAGGGACGCGATGATGTCTTCGTCGCTGTTGTAGCTAAGCAGGTCCTTTATTACTACCAACGGCCTCTTCGTTGGCGCGTTCTCCACTCGTAGGTCGGCGTCAGATGTCAGCTTCTTTTTTATTTTGTCTAGGTCGTTTTGACTGCCACACGTCAGGACGACGCGTTGGTCTCTGACCTTGCGGACTCGTTCGACCTGGAGTCCGGTCGTCCTGGCGTCCAGCGCCTTCCTGATCCTTCCGATCACTCCGTCACTCGTGTCCATAACCTCAGTTGAGGACACAATGACGGAGCGACTCGGTACAGGTTTGTGCTGAGGCTGCGCTGGGGCCCAGACTGGGACGTGAGCCGTGGCATTGGCCTGTGGAGCTGACTTCTGCTGGTCACATTGGCGGTCGATTGCATCCTTCAGGCCCCCCACCTTGTCATTACACTCCCTTACCAGGAGGGAGTGATCTTTAAGGGCCTGAAGAAGTTCGGCGGCTTCTGGTGCAGCCGCACTCCGGTTTGTCGGGCTCGGGTCGAGACTTGTCTGGCAAGCTTCGTCCATCTGGAATTTGGTGGGGGGTTTGGTGACGGGACCAGGCTGGGGCTTCCCCTTCTCCTTTTCAGCCTCCTTGACCAACTCGAAGAGTCGGTCGATGGCTGACAGCACCCCCGCCTTGATCTCGGTCTTCAGATTTCTGGAGGCGGACAGGTGGAGCTTTGCCTTGTTAAGGCAAGCTCGCGCCTCAGCGACGCGGTTTGGGTATTTACTGCCAGCTTCTTCCAACTCTCCGATCGAGCGCCTCATATTCGTGGGCGCAATAGTTGGTCGAGGAGGAGAGGGTCTCGAAACCTCCGTCGTTTGGGGCGAAACTTGCGCACCCGCGCCCGAAACCCTCTTAACCGGGGTGCGGTGGCCGAACATATTGGTGGTCCTATTAAAATATGGTGCTAAAAACAAGTCGAATTTGATTGCAGAATAATAATAAATATATAATTTTAAAATGAAATAAAAATAAAATGATTTTTTAAAATAATTAAAAATAATTATAATATGGTCTAAAATAGAGAGTTCCCTGTAAAGAGGGGAACTCGTCAGTTCAACCAAGTGGTTGTGTCAAACATAAACATAAATTTTAAAGCGATCAACAAATAAGGCAAAGAATATAAAAAGTTTGTAAAAGTTATATATTAATGTAAAATCACTAAAACGTCAATTTTGCCTTATTAAAAAGGACTTGAATAAAAATTTTCTCTTCTAAGGACCACCAAATAAAGATATTAAAAAATTTTAAAAATTTTAAAAATGTGCGAATTTGTTGGTATTGGCCCGAGTTTACCTAGCCAAGCCCCTAGAGGGTGGGTGGGCGGGCAATTTTTTGAAAATTCCTGCAGATAACCCCCACTTGTGGGGTACCAGCGGAAGCGGGACGCCGAGGGCTATATAACTGTATACTAATCGGGGTAGGCAGGGAACAAAATCTAAAAGTTATGGAATAAAAACTGTGTTTTTGTGTAATTTATTAAAGAAAATGCTAATAATTTTTGTTTGTTGCAGGTCGCGGTCACCGGGACGAGTGCCGGGAGCGGTTCCAGACTATTATATATCTGTTTAAATCAAAATTTAGTCAAAAATCGGATACTAAAAATTTTAGCTGTCAACGTGCTATGTTAAGTTAAAAATAAAAATGCGAATTGTAGGGAAATGAAATTTTCCGGTCTCCAGGGACGTGGAAGTGTGCCCGAGACACAGATAAATGTGATTTGTGGATGTGGAGATCGAAAACCGCACCCAAATAGGGCTTTTAGTTCAGAAATTATTCGCGTTTGTACAAATTGTTGGAGGTCTAAGGTAACCTCGGTTTCCGTTAAATACTGTTTTTGGCAAAAATTTGAAAATTCCAGCAGATAACCCCCACTTGTGGGGTACCAGCGGAAGCGGGACGCCGAGGGCTATATAACTGTATACTAATCGGGGGTAGGCAGGGAACAAAATCTAAAAGTTATGGAATAAAAACTGTGTTTTTGTGTAATTTATTAAAGAAAATGCTAATAATTTTTGTTTGTTGCAGGTCGCGGTCACCGGGACGAGTGCCGGGAGCGGTTCCAGACTATTATATATCTGTTTAAATCAAAATTTAGTCAAAAAT